>NW_025561472.1:0-31469 GCF_020424385.1 Procambarus clarkii | reverse complement strand
TGACACACCTGAGCACTTACAGGCAAGTGTTCAGTTGTCATCACTTTCAACTCCGATATAGTGGAGCTCTGACTACCTCGACCACCCACAGAGCGGTGGCTGAGGTGTCAACAGAGCCGCTATATAGGGGTTTACAGGTAACATAATAGTGCTTGCCTAATAGTGCTTACAGGGCAATGTGGTCTAACTGTTTATGCCCCCCACTGCTGTACCTGTTGTCTTATAACCGGTCTGTAGAAAGAATTCTTTGTCTGTCCCCGATATAGTAAAATTGTTAATACTTAACTTTCTGAACATTTCCTTTATCTTCCATTTCCTCTTCCCCCAGCAGAAAATCTAGAAATTAAGATGTACTGACCTGTAATACTTCAGTTAGGTATGAACATTTTGAATATGAATTGTATTATTTTTGTATGGATAATATTATCGAAGAAATTGTATTCCAAATATTAACCTGAATACACATCATTCCGCCGGCGCGCGTCACCAGGCTACTCTCCCAATATACGCGGGAAATTGCCCGCCATTCCCGGGGGGCGCTATGGAAATACAGCTAAAATTTAAGGCACAAAATTTCACATTATACTAGAACGGCGCAATTTGCAGGCAATGAAGAGGGTACAGTGACTGAGAATGCAGTGACTGACTGGTACAGTCAGAGTACAGTGACTGAGGTTACAGTGAGGGTATAGTGACTGAGTTCATCAGAGACATTTATATTACCTATATATATATATATATATATATATATATATATATATATATATATATATATATATATATATATATATATATATATATATATATATATATATATATATATATATATATACAGCCTGTAGTGTGTTGTATTTTTTTTGAAAGCGGGAAAACCATTGACTCTATTTTTCAGCACTGTTTACAGAGTGACAAGGAAATTGAATAGAGTTGGCAACTGGTTTGTCCTAATCTTCAGAATCGGAAATCTTGGAATGTCCCTCTGAGTCATGTGTCCCTCGATACAATCCTTGATGAATCTGATACCTCATCTTAAGCCTTTTTCCCCTCTTGTACTGGTATCCTGAATGGATACCAGTCACACCCTACACAAGATGGTTCGTCAACGGATTTTAAAACCTATCTAACCTTACCCAAGCCTACCTAAAAAAAGTTCAAATTCAAATTAAAAAAAATGTACACTAAACTAACCTAAACCTAATCCAACCGAGCCTAACGCCTAATACAACCTAACCTAACCTACATACGTGTTTGTCAGATCAACCCACAGGGTTATAAACCCTTGGAACCGCCTACCCGCCCAAGCCGTAAATGCCAAACACACTGCCAAATTTCACAATCCAGCTCGATAAAAAGACAAATGAGGGAACCTTTGACAAACCTCCGGCTTCCTGTCCTTGCCGAAGCCGCTAGGTGGCCCTCAGGTAAATTCGGAAATGCGCTCTGTCGAGGTGTCATGTGGGGGACCATTTTGTCACGCCTCTCCTGGACTGCTCTCTTACACAAGCAGTGATGTAAGATATTACACAGTTCTAGGGGTTTGGTGCCTGCGTTTGATAATTGTTTACTTATAACCGGTTGAGGCTATTTGCAATGACATAGATCTGCATAGAAGAAGGCCTGAGTGGGTATATGGGATTCAGTATTTATATAGGGTACAGGGTGAAGCATTCATACTGGGTACAGGGTGAAGCATTCATATTGGGTACAGGGTGAAGCATTCATACTGGATACAGGGAGAAGTATTCATATTGGGTACAGGGTGAATCATTCATATTGGGTACAGGGAGAAGTATTCATATTGGGTACAGAGTGAAGCATTCATACTGGGTACAGGGTGAAGCATTCATACTGGGTACAGGGAGAAGTATTCATATTGGGTACAGGGTGAAGCATTCATACTGGGTACAGGGTGAAGCATTCATACTGGGTACAGGGTGAAGCATTCATACTGGGTACAGGGTGAAGCATGCATACTGGGTACAGGGTGAAGCATTCATACTGGGTACAGGGTGAAGCATTCATACTGGGTACAGGGAAACTCAGTCAAAATGGGTAGAGCTTTCATATAATCAGTTAACTTCATGTTTTAATATCTTCTTGTGACAAACTTCCTTAGACGAGTCATATCTGGACATATAAGAGACAGACATACATGTAGAGGGAGACTGAGAGGAGAGATTGACCTCTAACAAGGAAGAGGAGGATAAAGACAGAAAATGACCTCCACAGCGCCGTGTCATAGTGGCGGATGTTCCTTGCTCTCACCACGCTAAGCCCTTTTTGACCCACTTGCATATCGATCTCTCGGCTCCCAGGAGAGTGAGAGAATGGGGAGAGAGATGAGAGAGAAAATAGGAAGAGCGAAGAGAGAGGATAGGAAGAGCGAAGGAGAAAAGAGAGAAAAGGGAGGGAATTAAAGATAAATTGGGGGAGAGCAGTGAGGGAATGAAGAAATGCAAGGAGATTAAAGGGAACAGCAGGGGTGGGAGAGAGAGGGTGGGTGTAGGGAGAGGGTGGGAGAGTGGGTGGAAAGAGAGGGTGGGAGAGGGTCGGGAGCAGGAGGAGGGAAGAGGGGAAGGGTGGGGGGTGAGAGGAGATATGACGTGACATAATCTACCCCCTCACATGTAAAGAGGAACTGTGATAAACTGAAAATGACAAGCAGGAAAAGAGAGAGAGAGAGAGAGAGAGAGAGAGAGAGAGAGAGAGAGAGAGAGAGAGAGAGAGAGAGAGAGAGAGAGAGAGAGAGAGAGAGAGAGAGAGAGAGAGAGGCTGGGATATGAGGACAAGGGGCTGGGATATGAGGACAAGGGGCTGGGATATAAGGACAAGGGACTGGGATATGAGGACAAGGGGGCTGGGATATTAGGACAAGGGGCTGGGATATAAGGACAAGGGACTGGGATATGAGGACAAGGAGCTGGGATATGAGGACAAGGGGCTGGGATATGAGGATAAGGACCTGGGATATGAGGACAACGGGCTGGGATATGAGAACAAGGAGCTGGGATATGAGGACAAGGGGCTGGGATATGAGGACAAGGGGGCTGGGATATAAGGACAAGGGACTGGGATATGAGGACAAGGGGGCTGGGATATGAGGACAAGGGGCTGGGATATGAGGACAAGGGGGCTGGGATATAAGGACAAGGGACTGGGATATGAGGACAAGGGGGGCTGGGATATGAGGACAAGGGGCTGGGATATGAGCACAAGGGGCTGGGATATGAGCACAAGGGGGCTGGGATATGAGCACAAGGGGCTGAGATATGAGGACAAGGGGCTGGGATATGAGGACAAGGGGCTGGGATATGAGGACAAGGGGCTGGGATATGAGGACAAGGGGCTGGGATATGAGGACAAGGGGCTGGGATATGAGGACAAGGGGTTGGGATAGGGTGGCGGGAAGAAACTGTGCCCAACCATTTAGACCATCGGATATCGAACGCCGACCCTACAAGAATCAAGGTCCTCGTCCTACCGATAGCACAGCTTTATTCTGTATGTTATTGTGCCACATTATCTGGTGGACGCGCAGTGCTGTCCGTGCAGTATAGTGCTCAGTTGTAAAGAGACCATAACCCACAGTACTTATGGTGCCTGACCTTGGAGTGTGTGCGAATTCTCTTCTGCCATATCTAATTTCTTGGAGTGTGGTTTTGACAATAGAAATTGGAATGGCTACGGCTAGTTGGACTTCATGCTTGGCTGATACCACTAAGGCAAATCATTGGTAAAATCATTAATCCCAATAAGAGCTCGAGTCTGAATAATGGTAGAGCAAAAATTGAAGGTACAGTATTTGCAAATGTTTATTTTGGTTAATTCATTTTTTGTTCTTCCGCCAGCAATACTCCCGAAGAACCTCCCAGCTACGCCGTCAGCACCTCCCGTAGGCTGCCGCAGCACCTCGTCAAGCATGTTATCAGCCACCCATGACGCAGGCCCCCAGACTGCGGCGACCCCAGCAGCGTCTCCTCCGCTCACCACCGCTTGTCCTTCTCCAGCGGCCACGCCCGCTTCGCCTCACCAGACTATCCTGTGGAGAAGGAGGTCGTTGTCGACGTCCACTCCACCTTCTGGACTTCCAACGCCTCCGTGGACTCTGTGGTGGAGTGGCGTAGTTCACCGCCGCCCTCCAACCTTAGCTGAGAACTAGGTTTCTCACCTAAAAGCTAGGTTTCTCAACTTAAAACGTGATTTCTCGGCTAAGAACGGGGTTTCTCAACTGCGAGCGAGGTGAAGCTCATCGCGAGTCATTGCCCTTGCTAATGATCTAAGCTTTAAACAGCAACAAAACTACGCCTAAACATTTAGCAGCAACAAACAAACAAGCTTCACATCACTGTTGTATGGAACAAAACAAAACCCAACTGAACACACGAGTGAATCTCATCGAAAACTCGAACTGGGAAACAAATCAAACATAACACAGATATATATAATGAAGGGGTTGATGTTAGGTTCACTGCGCCCCGTGTATATGTATCTCAGGCCGCTAGTGTCACGGTATGAGGCAATAATGCTACATTAATTAACCTCATACTTGCGTTTTCCCCTCACAAAAGTACCTATAAACGTATATACGTAGCCTATGTAGAAGCCATCTTGAATTCAGCGCCATGACGCTTACTTAGGCTCTATTATCTCGTACCGTGAAAATATATCCGGCAGCTAATTCCACAGGCAGTGAACTTAACCACAGCGATAAACAACAGATCCAAACTAACCAAAATAGTATACAAGCAGAATACCAACAAAAAACAGCACATATAATTTCGACAGATAAATCTAACCCAACAGGAGCCCAGGGGCTGAGCACTAATACATTAAATGAAACAGATTCAACAAATCAAACCAAACACAGGACACATAAGACGAAAACAATACAACCAAGTAAACACATAAATGCGTCACAAAAATACTTATAATAACAGGAACGAAAGTAAAATAAAAAAAAAAAGTGTTGGTCTGTCTTTTATTGAAGTATTGAAGGTTTAAGCTCGTATGTGTTTCTTCCCGTAACTCAAGTTTTGCTCGAGAAAGGGATTATTGGAAAGTTCGCTTCCAGCAACGGGGAACATTTCTGGACAAGTCAATAAATTAAAAAAAAAATTGTTATTAACGTTATTTGCTGACTAGGCTACTTGTTCAATAATGTCTTTGTCGAACAAATCCTAATCTGTGTTATTTCGAAATCAAAACTGTATAACAGATGTTTTTCCGACTCACCTAACTGCTGGTTCTCTTGAAGATAAATATCAGGAAAGCACTGAATATCTATTATTGAGCTCCATGCACCCTGGCATGTTTGTTCGCTGGACTAGCGGTATTTAATACCGTCTGATTAATGCTTCTTTCCCACTCACCAATGTATATGTATATGACGCATTTCTTAATTTTAACTACTAAATTTATAAAATTTATCAAAACTAAATCAAATTTATCATATTTGAATTGAGTGTATAATTATGCTGAGGTTAGGTTAAGTGTTCAGGTTTTGTTGGTATTTAGGACTTTGTTAATAGCTCGAACATGAAACAAAGAACACAAGACAGTGCTTTTCTTTTGTCCAACCACTTGGGCTGGGACGGTAAAGCGACGGTCTCGTTTCATGCAGGTCGGCGTTCAATCCCCTACCGTCCAAGTGGTTGGGCACCATTCCTTTCCTCCGTCCCATCCCAAATCCTTATCCTGACCCCTTCCCAGTGCTATATAATCTTAATGGCTTGGCGCTTTCCCTTCCCTCTGTTGGTATTTATAAGCATTTACAGTACGTGGGTGAAGCATTAATGGAGATGCGAATCGAACATAGGAAGTGATCGAAGTGTTATTTGAGAAATGTTCGAACATAATCAGTTAAGTTGTGTATTGTTTTAACTCATAAACAGGGTTTAGGGGCGGGATTAACGAGAATTTAGCCAATATTTAGATGACGGGCCTGAAGAATTAAACGTAGGGACGATTGGAACATAATAATTGAGCGTAACACTTTAAGAAAAGCTCCAACTTAATCAGTTGTGAGTCATCTGTTGTTACCATTCATAAACTGGGATTTGGCGGCTGGACTGACGAGCAATTGGCCATTGTTTATAAGGACAGGCTGGTGTGAGAACATTATCAGGAGAAGTCTCATTATTGTACGGTTCTTGACCTAACAATATTCAAAAGCGTTTGCTGAATATATATTTTTTTTCTTTTTTAATAATAGAAATTCCGTGCTGTCCCCTCGCATGTACAGATTCCCAATTGTTTTTATAAATACGAATTAGTGATGTGGAACATATAAAGCGCTCGTTTATGTTGTAGTTCATTGAGAAGTTGATAGTGGTTGTTTATCGGTGTAGTGGAGGTCATTCGACCGCCGAGCATATCTGAGCAAACGGCGTTGATGTAACGTTGAATCTACATCGATAATTTTATGTTGATTTAACGTTACTCAGTCACAATTTGCTCGCTTGGTCGATCTTGACTAACTTGTGCTCGTAACCTGTTTTGTGTGAGTATATTTTGAATGTTGTGTAAATGCTTTAGAAATATTGACATACTCAAAATGTATTTGTTTTACTTCTAATTTTATGCAAATGTATTTGTTTTACTTCTTATTTTATGCAAATGATTTGTAATGAAGAGAGGTAAGTCTTGTATGTTAATATTATAACAGTATTCTTCTTTAAAATATAAAATGATAATAATATGAGTGAAGTAATTACTAAATCATGTCCAAAATCTGTTATCTTGGTATTACAGCCATCAGTTCAAGATCCACTCAGTTTGTATGCATTTGAGTTTGTTTGTCAAGCGTTCTAATATATCTAAAGGATATAGAATTACACCTATAAGTTTATATAAATTTAATATATATATATATATAATATATATATATATATATATATATATATATATATATATATATATATATATATATATATATATATATATATATATATATATATATATATATATATATATATATTGCAGCTGAGTTATATTGATTATTAGTTATTCTATAAAAGTAGAAATATGTACTATGTAAACCTTGTAATTAGAACGTATGTAGTATTTTTTTATAAATAAAACATTATTACCATTACTGTTATTAGTAAAGGTCACAAGGACTGCTTCCTCTCAAGACGGCACCTGGCGGTTACAGCGTCAGCTGGTCTGTCTAAAGTATGGTTCCGACTGTCTCTTTTATCTCCTAGCTGTTTCTTCTGTCTCCAAACTGTCTATTGTATCTCCCAACTGCTTCTTCTATCATGTCTTTTTCTGTGTTGTGTAACGTATCTGTCGGTTATTGAATCATTGTAACGTTCAGACGTTTTTATTAATTCACAAAATAATGGGGTAATAATCTCTCTCTCTCTCTCTCTCTCTCTCTCTCTCTCTCTCTCTCTCTCTCTCTCTCTCTCTCTCTCTCTCTCGCTCTCACTCTCAGTATTAACTGCCCTCCAAAACCTTCAGTGTATAAATCCCGCCCGCATCTATAGTGTATAACTTCTGCATCAGATGCAAATAACCTTCATTTGCAAAATACATATAATGGAAAGAGTTTGATGTGATGTACGTAGACGGTAACGTGTGTAGACGAAATAAAAGTTTTCCATAATCCCCTTTAGAATGCCCAAAATATCAGAGCGTATATATTTAGGGTGAAGCGGACTCTTGAAATAGAAGCATTTTCATTGTTCCTCGTGTGGTGCCTGTGAGCACTCCTTGCAGCTGTAAAAGGCTTTTAGAGGTCAGGATTTGTATAACAGTCTAAGGCTTTAAAGGTGAAGAATATGTGTATTCTGTATTGAGTATCTTTATCTATAATATAACGTTGGTGCATGTTACACTTTTGATGGATTTATATGCAAAGAATTTTCAAACTAAATACAATCCAGTAGATGGCCAGAGACAGTCTGCAGATCCCAAAATATATGTCAAGGAATATCAAATAGATTACATCTGTAATTTAAAAGTTGATACGTTAGGTTTCCCAAACAATTGTACTCCAACAGAAAGTTTAAGACTAGGCTTCGGTGGAGAGCATTTTTTTATGTTAAATAGACCTCATAATATTCTGAGTCCAAATATACTCGTGTACAACTATATATATAGTTGTATATAAGGTCTCTATACTATATACAACTATATATATCTCGACCTTATATACAACTATATATATAGTTGTATATAAGGTCTATAAGTTGAGACCTTAATAGTTGGGGGATTTTGTGAAACAAAAATAACTGGTTTAAATGACTTGTCATTCTCCTCTCGCCCTGCCTGGGAGTCTTACTCTGGTCCATTTGGTTGTGAGCCAAGTGCACTACTAACACTGATTTGATTAACATAATTAAGTACATTTGGTTATTTAATTTGTGATTATTACTATTATCATCAAAAGTTAGATAAAGTTACGGAAATTGAGGCTATTCCCTATTAATCCTAGTTGTGCAGTTGTGACGTATTATGTACGGCACACACACACACACGCGCACGCATTCACTTCCTTATGCATTCTGATGGAATGCATTAGGAAGTGATGTGGTGGAGGCTGACTCTATACAGTTTCAAATGTAGATAGATAAATGTAGATATGATTCCTGAGTCCAATAGGCTCAGGAATCTGTACACCAGTTGAGAGGCGGGACCAAAGAGCCGAAGCTCAACCCCCGCAAGTACAACTAGGTGAGTAAAAACACACATGCAGGTGGGGTCAAAGGCAGAAAGGCGGGGTCCAAGAGCTAATAGCTCGATTCTGCAGAAACAAATACAAACAAATAAATAGTAAATACACTGAATAAATAGTTTAGTTAATCTTAATGGACGCGGGCTCTTTTTTTGTTATTGTACTTCAAACAATACAGAAATTTCACCAGCCTGTAATAGGTCAACCTGTAATACTGAGATCAATCCCGGGAAGGAAATAGTTATGCAGGGGCAAGATTAGTTTAATTGTTACGTGGAAATACATTACAATAGATTAGTGTATCGGTCTGATGTATCTGACAGAAATGCTAAATATAGATTGGTGTGTCTGTCGTATGCTAAATAACATATAGATAAATATAATAAAACCATCAAAATAGGAATTTCCAAAAGAAGTTACTAATATCTTAGATACTCCTAAATAGCCATTGTTTACAGATACATGAACCAAACTAAACCCCCATTGTGTAAACGTCTGAATACCCAGCTCTACGTATTTTAACCATTGTTGTGAATTTGTATTTTATACTATATAAAAGGCTTTTATACGCATTTGTCGTTAAGTGAAGCAATAACATAAATTGCCATATTCTTATATGATCTTTTCTCTGGTGTTCTTTACTTGTGAAATTACATTCAACCCAAGTTATATACTATTGACACTAAATTTATTGATTGAACTTAAAATAGTGCAAATATTTTGTTTCGTAATTGGATTATATTTAACTATTGATTAATTTAATTAACTAGGGTTCTTGGTTGTACAGTCTGGTACGTTCTCAACGCACAATCGCAACCCTTCCTTAGACCAAGTCTATTCCATCTAGCGGTCAACCCCCAAAGACGCATTCATAAATTTTAACATTCTTTTCATTCAAAACAGAACTTTTCTCAAAAATAAATTAATATTATTATGTATTAGCATATTGTGCATATTTAGGCACTGGTTAGGTTAGGTTAGGTCAGGTGTTTAGGTTCAATTGGCGATTATTTGTATTTGTAGTACGTGGGTGAATCATTTACAGCGTTGTGGATCGAACAATAGTCGTCAGCGAAACACTTGTTCCGGAAGTGTTCGGACGTCATCAGTTGTGAGTCGTGTGTAAACCGTTTTTCGTTCATAAACCAGCCCGTCCTCCAAACAAAGATCCAAAAGTGATTCCATGTACCCGCCAAACCCCCTGTTTATGAATGAAAAACGGTTTACACACGACTCACAACTGATTCCGTTCGAACACTTCCAGAACAAGTGCTTCACTGACGAATTTTGTTCGAACCACAACGCTGTAAATGCTTCACCCACGTACTACAAATACAAATAATCGCCAACAGAACCTAAACACCTAACCTAACCTATATGCCTATATATGCACAATATGCTAATATATTATAATATTAATTTATATTTGAGAAAATTCCTGTTTTGAATGAACAGCATGTAAAAATTTATGAATGCGTCTGTGGGGTCGACCTCTGGATGTAATGGACTTGAGTCGAGGACGGGTTGCATAAACAGGGAGTTTGGCGGGTGCATAGAATAGACTTTGGCCTTTGTTTATGAGGACGGACTGCACAATCGAGAATTCCAGGTTCGAATTTCGGGCGGAACTGAAATGGTTGGGTGTGTTTCCAATCACCTAATTCATCTGTCCACCCAGCAGTAAATAGGTACCCAGGATTTTTTTTATTTTTTTTTATTTTTATTTTTTTTTATTTTTATTTTTTTTTTTATTTTTATTTCTTTTATTATTTTCTACCACAGACGTGGCCACACATTTACCCAGGATTGTGGGGTTGCATCTTGGGGAGTCAGTAATTTGACCTTGGTGGCCCCCCCCCCCCACCAAGGTCAAAATTACTGACTTTGATATAAGCTTAACATATACTGTATGTATAATCTGGCTGCCTGTCCTTCTCCCCCCCCCCCTCCGACAAAAGGAATTATTATTATTAGTAATAATTATGTATATTTTGTTTGTGCTATAACTGCCACCACGGGACCCTTGGCCCTGCCCCGTGTAAATAAACAATCGTCAACACTCCCTAACCCAGGGGATGTATTTCCATCAAACTGTAATAAAAGATTTTTGGCGAGGTGATTCATAAGTAACCTTTAGCATTTACAAATGGGGGTGACAAGCCGCCGGCTTCCAGTCCTCGTCGATGCCACTAGAGAAATACGGGTCCTAAGGTAAATTTCAGGTACTTTGAACAAAGTAGTACAAAAGTTTATAATCACATGGTTACAAAGTTGGTTATTGAGCGTAGCATTAATTTTGGGGTGTCAGTAGTACAGTGGGTACGTTTTCGACTCAAATTGCAGAGGATCCTGGGATGTATCCCTGGACGGGACAAAAATGGGACGATGGATCCCCGGACGGGACAAAAATGGGACGATAGATCCCCGGACGGGACAAAAATGGGACATTGAACAAAAACAACACAAGAACAGAGAAGGATTCATATGTAACATAGATACAGTGCCTAAAGCCATTAATACTCAGAGCGTTGCGGCACTGATTACTTCATTATATCAGGACCTACAGACACCAGCACCTCAGTCATGTCTTGCGGAGCTGAGTACAGTCGAGGATAACAAGGAGTCACTCGCAGTTAATGTGTCAACTTCGTATTCATAAAATCGTTGGAGTGCAAGGATTATGGCAAATAAATCTGTGTGAAGAGTGGAGGCGCAGTTGTTAATAGGAGCACCATACTCATAGAAACAGGAGCCATCTCCCGCTGTCACAGCAACTGCACTAATGGCTGCGCCATTAAATGGTGCAAGGAGTCTTCAGTGTAAATAATTTGGGAGAGGGAGCGCTCTCTCACCGCAGCGTTAATTTGGCGTAACTCATTGTTCTTAGCTTCCTGTCGAAGCTTGGCTTGTTCTTTAATCAGCTTATTGGGTGGGAAAGAGAAAATAGTAGTTTGGAAAAGGATGATCTATGCATTCATGCAATTTTTAAATAGAAAAATAAAAAATCTAAACAATCCGACATCTATTGGATTATGAAGTGGAACCGACATGAAGGGAAAGCGGGCTGAGGCTGACCAGGTGACATCTGGTAAACACAAGTAAAGCGACAGCAACAACACACGGAAGTGGTCGTGGTCGTTCCTTCATCCCGTCGCTGCCTTTCATTCCAACAATAACCACTATCACGCAAATTGCTTCTGTCGTAAAAGAGGAGGTGTGTATAAATTAAAATTTTCCAAGATGGTGAGTTTATTGGGTATTGTCACTTATACAGTGAGGACTCTAGTCTAGCCTTGACGCCGAGCAGACGTCTTATCTCGTCTGCTCTTCCTGGGGACAGCCTGACAACGTGCATATTCTTCAGATTTAACGTATTGTATAATAAAAAAATGATTGTTTTCTCATATATTAGTTCTGTTTGTGATTAAGGGCAGGTTAGGTTTTAGGTCTCCTGGCAATTCAGCAGTCTCCGTGGTGTAGTGGTAAGACACTCGCCTGGCGTTCCGCGAGCGCTAAGTCATGGGTTCGTATCCTGGCCGGGGAGGATTTACTGGGCGCAATTCCTTAACTGTAGCCTCTGTTTAACACAACAGTAAAATGTGTACTTGGATGAAAAAACGATTCTTCGCGGCAGGGAATCGTATTCCAGGGACCCTTAGGATTAAGGACTTGCCCGAAATGCTACGCGTACTAGTGGCTGTACAAGAATGTAACAACTCTTGTATAAAAAAAAAAAAAATTATTTTCTTTTGATGTATATAGGTGGGTGAAGCATTTACAGAGTTGGGGTTCGAACAGATGTCATCAGCAAAACACCATTCGAGAAATGTATGACTGTCATCGGTTGTGAGTCCCATGTAAAGTGTTTTCCACTCGGCACAGTTTGGCAGCTGGATTAATGAGCATTTAACTTGGTGTTGATGAAAATGGCTGTGATGGTCTGCTTTCAGCCTCTGATACTGCTTTTGAGTTCAATAGATTCTTCTCTTCCATTGGGTCATCCCTTGCAAATGATATTCCATCTTCCAGTACTAATATTCAGGACTATCTTACAGGTAACTATCCACAGTCTCTGTACCTAATGCCTACTAATTCCACTGATGTTACTGACATAATCCTTTCCCTTAAAACCAAGTCTAGTGCCCTTGAGGAGATACCAACTCTAATTTACAAAAAAGCCTCCAGATCTTTAGCTCCTGCTATTGCATTGCTCTTCAACAAGTCACTTGAACTCCAAACCTTTCCAGATATTCTAAAAAAAAGGGAGAGTAACCCCTGTCCACAAATGTGGTGATCCCACTGATGTCAACAACTTCAGACATATCAATTCTGCCAAACTTGTCAAAAATATTTGAAAAACTAATATACAAGTAGCTTTACTCTTATCTAATCAAACTCAATATACTTAGCTCTTGTCAATATGGCTTCAGACCCCAAAAAAGCACTAACGTTGCACTTATTAGTATGATTAACTTGATACATGCAGCTCTTGATAAAAATGAGTTCCCTGTTGGGTTATTTGTGGACCTGCAAAAGGCTTTTGACACTGTCAACCACTAAAACCTTCTTCTTAAATTACAACATTATGGAGTCAGAGGTCATTCCATGCAATACCATAAGTCTTACCCTACTGACAGGCTCCAGTATGTTTCTGTGAATAATTCTATTTCTTCCTCCCTACCCTTCAACATTGGTGTTCCCCAGGGCAACATACTTGGCCCTCTCCTCTCTCTCATCTACATTAATGACCTTCCAAATGCCTCCCAACATCTCAAACCAATTCTATTTGCTGACGACACGACCTTCATTTACTCCAGTCTTGACCCCCTTGCTCTAAATGTCACAGTGAATACTGAGCTAAATAAAGTCCACCACTGGCTAATTGCCAACAAACTCACCCTCAATATTGACAAAACTATCTATACTTTGTTTGGCACTAAATCCTCAAATCAAATAAATCTCAGGATAAACAATGCCCAAATTTGTAACAAAGTAGATGGCAAATTCCTTGGCGTTCTCATTGACCGCAAGCTGAATTTCCAGGGACACATTTTAAATATATCAAAAAAGTTTCAAAAACTGTTGACATTCTTTCTAAGATCAGATATTAGGTACCTTGCCCTGCCCTGGTGACACTATTACTCTCTCATCTATCCTTATCTCAACTATGGTATTTGTGCTTGGGGTTCTACTACCCAAAATCATTTACGTCCTCTAATTACTCGACACAAAGCTGCTATTAGGACAATATCTAACTCTGGCCCCAGACATCACTCAGTACCCTTACTCAAATCTCTGAATATGTTAGATATTAAGTCGCTGCACATCCTCTCATGTGTATTTTATATATATATAATGCTGAATTGTAATGTGATTCCAGACCTTAAGAGCTTCCTAGAAGGTTGTAACAGATCCCATGAGCACCACACCAGAAACAAATACCTATTTGATATTCCAAGAGTACGACTTAATCAAACTAGAAATGCTTTACAAATCAAGGGACCCAAAATGTGGAATGACCTTCCAAATTATGTTAAAGACTGTACCTCTCCCAACCAGTTTAAGATAAAAACTAAGTACTACCTAATTAACTCCATGTAACCTACCTCACCTCCAAAATGTCAACCCATGTCTACTATTTTAAACAATGCTGTTTGTTGACCAAATTGTATTTTTACTTTTTTTCTGCCATGTTTTTCCCCCCTTTTTTTAAAAAAAATTTTCTCAACACAATTTATACTTTAATCTCAATTAGTATTATGTTTTAGTCTGTTTTTCCTGCCCGAAACACTTTACGTAATAGTGGCTTTAGGCATTGTATATACTAGCTCTATCTATAAATCCATCAACTTTTTGTATCTCACCTTGTATGTATGTATGTACTTTGCCTTAATAAATATTTAAATTTTAATTTTGAATTTGAATTTGAATTTTGCCCATTAGGGCTCGATACTGCCATCTGGCATTCTTCTTTAACTGCACCATTATCCTCTATTTTAAGAATGGCTCTTTGGGTGGAAGGATGGTGTCCGGAGCTGGCTAGGTCAGGAGGTGCATTGTGTTGGCTGGTCCTTGGAGTCCTTGGAGCATAGTGGGCATCTGCCTCTTGCCTCAAAGGAGGTTCTGTTGGACACTCCTGAATTTTATGCCCACCTGTGCTTGAGTTTATAAGAGGCCATACCGATTTTGCTGTCAGACTTCAACTGTGCTGAGCTGTCCTGTGTTTGTAGGACACTTGACACATTTGTTGTCTGAAGGTCACTGGGTGTCAAGATACTTCCAGTTAGTTTTCTGGGTTGGGCAGGGGTGTGGTCGGCACTCTCCAGCACAGGTCACCAGGTACTGACCTGAGTGTATACCAGCTGCAAGGTAATGTTGTAAGTGAACAATGTATACTCTTGGCTTAGTTTTCCCCAATGCCAGAATTACTGGATACATATTGTCCTGTGCTGTGGCTGTCCCTAACCCTTAATAACTTATCCTGAGAGTGAGCATATCATTGAAGCAGTAGTATTGAAAAAGATCCTCGGCCAATGACCTCGCATACATTGGAGTACAGTATGTATAGAGAACAAAATCTTTTATTTAGGTTTAGTTAGTATAGTTTAGTTTGAAGAATACATAGAATGACATGTTTTGGTCCCTTTTTAAACCTTACTAACCATAGCAGTATAGGGGTCGTTCAATGCCAATTCATCAGCTCCCAACCCGACCATCTCAGATTTATATGAAATTTGGTACAATGCTAGAGTACATGAAGTACCATAGTACACATGCAAAATTTTAACCATCAGTTGTGCACAATATTCACACAGCAGGGTTGCCAATGTGAAAAACAAATAAAACATTTTTGCAACTTTGACTGAAACTTTCACAAAGGACTATATGACAATAATATATGCATACCAGATTTCAGTCTTTTTAGATGTGATAGAAAACATAGGCCAACATAGGGTGGGGTCAGCCTATACATCAAAGACACCTTCATCTGCACAGAGCTGTTAAACACCACAAATGATATGGTGGAATTGCTGATATTCTAAATTAAAAATCATAAATGTGGTGATTGTCCTTATACTGTATATGATTCACCAGATGCAATTCCTCAGCAGTTTAAAGACCAACTTAAAAAATAGAATACTGTCTAGAAAACCTCACAAACCCTGCTCCAAATATCATTTTGTTTAACGACCTCAACTTACGGCACCTAAAATAGGAAAATGTGGTAAATAGTTATATCAGAGAGAGTCCTAGGAATCTGTTTAAGTGAACTGTCACACAGATAACCTCTTGCAAATGTGGGATAGATTTGCCTTAAACCAGCAAATAGTAGAACCAACTGAGAAAGAAAACACCTTAGACCTTATTTTTACAAACAATAATGAACTGATTAGAGACAATGATTACAAATACATGTTACTCAGATAACAACCTAATTGAAGTTCAGACATGCATGAGAAATATACCTATATAATCAGCCTCAAATCCAAGAGGAGGGGAATTCGGCAAATTCATTTTCAATAACAAACAGGTTAACTGGGAGCAAATGAATCAAGCCTTCAGAGAAATATACTGGAAAAGACAGCAAGATAATACAAACTTCAATCAGTACCTTGAGAGAATAGGCACAATAACACTATAAATATGTTCAAGTCACATGCCACCAAGGAGAGGGAAGGGGAAGGAACTGTTAATGTAAAGCACCAAACCATAATGATTTATGGAAAAGAGGAGCTGGATAATAAACGAGAGTCTTATAACAGTAACGAGAGAGATTATAGTGGTAGCGGATAAAGATAGATAACGACTGTTGCTAGTCGGTGACTTCAACTCCAAATCCATTGACTGAGAGACATATGAAGCCAGAACAGAGGACTTTTTGGACCTGTAGATTTGTGAAGCTTATCCTGGAAATGTGCATGTATCAACACATTATACAAGCTACGAGGATGAGGGAAGGGGATGTTCCCTCAATGCTGGATTTGATATTTACGAGGAAAGAGTAGGAGATATTTGGTATTCAGTACCTTCCTTCCTTGGGTAAAAGTGACCATGTCTTTTTGGGAATAAAGTATGCAATGCATTATAATCTGGAAGAAAATGAGGATGTTGAAGCAGTTGAAAAACCTGATTTCAGGAGAGGACATTATGGGGAACTTAGAAATTTCTTTAAGGAATTTGACTGGTAAGACTTGCTGTTAGGCAAAGACGTAAATAAGATGTATGTCAAGTTTTGTGAAATATATGATAAAGGCACAAACAAATTTATACTAAAGCAGAAATGCAGAACTAGGAAATAGGATTTATTCAATAGAAATTGCAAGAAGGCCAGAGACCAAAAGACTCAAAAGTGGAATCATATAAGAAGAGGCCAAACCCCCCAAACATAGCAGTGATATAAAAATGTGAGAAACAACTACACATCAGTGAGGAGAGAGGCTGAAAGAATTTGAGAAAGCGATAGCAGACAAATGTAAAACAGAACCAGGCCCATTCTGTAAATTCATCAACAGCAAATTGCAAGTGAAGGATAATATTCAGAAGTTGAAAATGGGAAACATATTCAAGGAAAATGAAAAGGAAATGTGTGAAACATGAAACAAAAAGTTCCAAAGTGTGTTTGACCAAAATGAAATCTTCAGAGAACCAGACACACAATAGGAATTCCAGAGAACAATATAGAGCACGTAGAGGTGTCTAGAGACGAAGTGGAAAAAATGCTCAAGAAGCTAAGAAAGAACAAAGCAGTTGGCCCAGATAGTTTCACCATGGGTTCTGAGAAAATGTGCACCTGAGCTCAGCATTCCACTTCAACTGATTTTTAAGGCATTTCTGTGTACAAGAGTCCTAGCAGATGTGTGGAAAAAGGCTAACATAGGTCCAATCTACAAAAGTGGCAGCAGGGAAGACCCCCTCAATTATAGAACTGTATCATTGACTAGTGTAATAGTCAAAATATTGGAAAACAATTAAAACTAAATGGTAGAACACCTGGAGAGAAATGATATAATATCAGACAGACAGTATGGTTTTCGATCTGGAAGATCCTGCATAACGAATTTACTGTTTCTATGAATGAGCCACTGAGATTTTACAGGAAAGAGATGGCTGGGTTGATTGCATCTATCTGGATCTAAAAAAAGGCTTTCAACAGAGTTCCACATAAGGTTATTCTGGAAATTGGAACATATTGGAGGAGTGACAGGTAGGCTTCTAACATTGATGAAAAACTTTCTAACATAAAAATGAGGGCAGTAATTAGAGGCAATGTATCGGACTGGAAAATTTCACAAGTGGAGTACCACAGGGTTCTTGCACCGGTAATGTTCATTGTCTACATAAATGATCTACCAGATGGAATACAGAATTATATGAATATGTTTGCTGATGATGCTAAGATAATAGGGAAGATAAGAAACTTAGATGCTTGTCATGGCCTTCAAGAAGACCTGGACAAAATAAGTGTGTGGAGCACCACTTGGCAAATTGAATTGAATGTGAATAAATGCCATGTTATGGAATGTGGAATAGGAGAACATAGACCCCACACAACCTATAAATTATGTGAGAAATCTTTAAAAAATTCTGATAAAGAAAGAGGTCTAGGGTTGGTTCTAGATAGTTTTCTATCACCTGGGGACCACATAAAGAATGTTGAGCAAGGAGCCTATGCTACATTTTCTAACTTCAGAATTGCTTTTAAATACATGGATGGCGAAATACTAAAGAAATTGTTCACGACTTTTGTTAGGGCAAAGCTGGAATATGCAGCAGTTGTGTGGTGCCTATATCTTAAGAAGCACATCAGCAAACTGGAAAAAGTGCAAAGACATGCTACTAAGTGGCTCCCAGAACTGAAAGGCAAGAGCTACGAGGAGAGGTTAGAGGCATTAAATACTAGTATGTCAAAACTAGAAGACAAGAAAAAAAGAGGTGATATGATCACTACATACAAAATAGTAACAGGAATTGATAAAATTGATAGGGAAGATTTCCTGAGACCTGGAACTTCAAGAACAAGAGGTCATATATTTAAACTAACTAAACAAAGATGCTGAAGAAACATAAGAAAATTCACTTTTGCAAATAGAGTGGTAAACTGTTGGAATAAGTTAGGTGAGAAGGTGGTGGAGGACAAAACCGTCAGTAGTTTGAAAGCGTTATATGACAGTGTGCTGGGTAGATGGGACACCACGAGCGTAGCTCTCATCCTGTAACTACACTTAGGTAATTACTAGTACAGTACTGTGTTTGTGCTTTATATCGGAATATGAAGTTGGTGTGTTATGAATGCTGAGTAATGCTCGTTACTGTTGACCATCACCTAGTCCTTCCCTGTTTTGAATTGCCCCCAAATACAGTACAGTAGAACCTCGAGTGATGACCGCCTCAAATGACGACCGATTTGGGTAACGAACGCCCCGATCGCTGACAATTCGTCTTGTTAGGCGACCGCTTGTTTGAATAACGTCAACATCACATGGTTGGGTCGCAGGCTGCTTCTCGCACATTCTCGGACGCCTCCGACGATGCAAATAAATTATTTTTCTTTGTTTAACTCTTAAAGATGCTATTGATGCTGGGATGTTGCAAAGCATTGACTTTTTTGTAGAAAAACAAAATGAATTCTTTTAAAGAAAGAACAAATGTTAAAAAGGTTCATTCGGTGTTTGTCAGGTAGGCTGCTCCATGTTTCTTAAATTAAAAAAAAAAAAAAAAATAACAGTTGAAACAATTTGAAAAATGAACAAATGCCATAAAGGTTCGTTCAGTGTTTGTCAGGTAGGTTGCTCCAGTATTGAGTATTAAATGAAAAATACAAAACAAATGGAACACATTTGAAACACAGATAGATTGTCATAATGGAGCAGCCTACCCGACAAACACTTAACAAACTTTTATGACATTTGTCCGTTTTTCAAATTGTTTCAGCTGTTTGTTTTTTATTTTTATTTATTTTTTTATTTAAGAAACATGGAACAGCCTACCTGACAAACACCGAACGAACCTTTTGCTATACAAAAAATTAAAAAAAAGTTAACAAATTTGAAGAAAGAAATATGTCATAAAAGTTTGTTCAGTGTATGTAGAGTAGGCTGCTCCATTATTTAAAACATCGAATATCATATTGATGTTTTTTGGTGGTATAACGGATTATTTCTATTTACATTCTTTTCAGTCGGGAACTTCGTTTTGAATGACATCAGTTTCACATGATGACCACGGTGCCGGAACGGATTAAAGTCGTTATTCGAGGTTCCACTGTATTATCATGGGGAGAAAGAAACACATTTAAATACTGTACAGAAAACTGGTCTACTGCATTCCAACAGGAACAATTACAATAACTAAAATTTAGATCATGGCTCCAGATTATTGCAGGACTGACTTAATAATTCTACTATTGCTTAATGTCTTATTTGTCCTTGTGTTTTATCAACAAATATGCTGATACAGTACAATATAGGTATTATTTCCCATGCTGTGGATTCCCAGCTGCTGCTTTAGGATATAAAGCTCTGGCATGTAATAAAAGATGGCCATCGTTGTCAGGAGGGCAGCCAAGTACAGTGCACACGTATTACACCAAAGGCTTGATTGAGGGCTAGTATGCCAACCTTAATGTCACCAATATCTTCTATATAATTGACACCCCTAGTGAGGCTTGAGAGAACCTCCAATACCATTGCTATCAGTCTGATAGAAAACCCTTATTCAGTATCCATGAAAGTGATAGTAATTTAGAAGTGCTATACTGTATTAGTGAACATTACTAGACAGTATATTGACCCACTGTATGGTGAGTATAATTAGCAAGTGCCAGATGTGCTTGTGAAAAGTGGAAAACTTAACAGGTATATGTGGAGCAAAATTAAGCTAACATAATTGAATATTTAGTGGCAAGTAAGGGATCCAGTGTGAATATATATATTTAGGAAGCGAAATGTGTGGATGTTATTGCATGTATGAGAATAAGGAGTAGCAGGCATTGTATACCTTTCTTAAAGTGTGCTCGGTTTCATTAAGTGTCAATGACACTAATTGCTATCCTGGTTACCTACATTATCCCAAGAAGGGCTAACTAATCGTAACAGCTAATACGAAGATAATTTACCAGTCTCTTACAGCTACTGGTACACAACCATGGTCCCGTTACTGATATTGTACCACTTTGTATGAAAATTTTCAGGAGTCTCCATAAACAAATTTAATATTTTAACTGCTTCTTGCTCAAAAATTTTCACCATCCATCACTCTATGTACACTGGAGAACAGGAATTGGGCCTAAACAGAGTAATCTAATCTAAGCTTAAAAAATATAAATGTGCAGTTCATGAATAAACAAAATCTAGCAACCACTATGCATTTACAAGTGTATATCCCAAATTTTGGGTTTCATCTGATGTTTTAATTTTTCAGTAAACTCACACACTGTACTGTGCATCTTATGGTGTTTATGATGCAGCTTCCCAGCCAGCAAGCAGCAGGTGATGTAATAACTCCATTTGTTAGTTTTGTGGTTATATTTTTGGACTGCCATTGAAGGCTTGTTTGGCTTTATGATGAGTAGTGTGCTTTATCATGTGTTTGAAGCCCAACTTGCTGGCTACTTAGAAATTAAAAACAAAATACTGTTTAAGTTTAATTTCTAATATAGGAACTTTTTAATGATCAGAATTGGAACAGAACAGATATCCATGGGCTGGAATGGCACATTCCCTAAATTTATCAGAGGGCCACCATCTCGGGTGGCCTTGATGGGCACAGGAAGCCAATGGATTTTTTCCAGTTCAGTTTGTAACTAAAGCAGTCTTTACATTTATATCTCCAGTTAAAAGGCTTTATTTACTGGGTTTATTAATTTATGGGTGAAAGAGCATCTGTAACACCATAAATGGTTTTATTGAATAGTTCACATACAAAGAGTCAGCCACACAGGATATTGGTGGTGCCAGGCAGTTGGCCTTAGCAATTCAAAAGTAACACCTTTTCAAGTGCTAATTGTTCACACGTTGAGTAGAGGTCAGGTCGCATCAGGGACCTCGCTCTCTGCTAAACTGATAATTGCAAACAGGTGACTGCGTTGTTTGCATCAAACAAGCCTCTCTCTAGGTTGATACCTGGTTGATGGGGTTCTGGGAGTTCTTCTACTCCCCAAGCCCGGCCCGAGGCCAGGCTCGACTTGTGAGAGTTTGGTCCACCAGGCTGTTGCTTGGAACGGCCCGCAGGCCCACATACCCACCACAGCCCGGTTGGTCCGGCACTCCTTGGAGGAATAAATCTAGTTTCCTCTTGAAGATGTCCACGGTTGTTCCGGCAATATTTCTTATGCTTGGTGTGGTAGGAAGATAGCCAAAGGCTATCTTGCTGTTAGGCGGAGTATGGCTCCTGGTTCCCCTTTAAATACCCGTGGAATTGTACATCTGGACATTAGGAGAATAGCAATAGATAGATCGCTAGACCAGAGAGAGGTTCCAGCAGCCCAGACTGGTCGTCCCAGACCGGGTGGGGACTCTGTCATCTGTACCATCCCCCCTCCTCTACAAAACCTAGTCTCAGAGACTGGTGACTAAACTGTAAGGTTGACATATATTGTGTTTTCCAACTTGTGTGATTTTCATGGGTCAGTCAGCCGTAGTTGTTCTCAGTTTCTTGTGTGGTGACTCAAATTTGTGTATTAATGTTGTCATTTGAACATCAGGTGATATGGTTGAATAATGATACCTATATGAGTGAATATATAAATGATTAATTTACTTTTTAAATTGTCTTTAATTCTGATCCCTAGATCTTGGATTTTTCTATGAATAATGACAGGTAGAGTGGAGTGCACTTTGAAGATTGACTTTTTTGTCATATCATATAACCAAAAGTTTTTTGGTTATATGATTTATATTCATACAGTGGTTATGTGATAACATCAGATAATATTGTTGTACCAAGAAATTCCATTCCTTGTCTTTTTAATATATTTAACTTGAATGGATGATAGCAGCACTTTCTACTCTTCTACTTTCCTCCTGGATCTCGTTCTAAACTTTCCGTTTCCCCTGACCAATCTTCCTCACTCCTCCCTTCCACCTCTCTACCTCCCTCACCCTATGAGTTTTCTTCCTTTCATTATTTAATTTTTGACACATTACACATTTCCTGTTGTCTGTCCTACATTGTGGCTTTTTGAGGGAATGCTGAAGCACAAGATTTGTTAGAATTAGTTGATTACTGCTTCCTTAACCACTGCATTGTGCACCTGGTTTTGGCAAAAATGTCTTAATGCAATTGTTAGGGACATATTTTTGTTGTTTTTATAAATATTCAGGTAAAGTTAATGTCAAAATGTTTCCAAACTCAACTACAGTATTTCCATTTCAAAACACAAAGAGTAATGGAAACATTAAAAACATTAAAATATAGCCTAATTAAAAAATTAGCACAATTCTTAGAGCGCCTAAAGGCGCTTTGTGCAGTGCAGTGCAACATATAGCCAACACAGGAGCAAGTTAAGAAATGGTGATTGCAAGGAAATCAGATTGACTATAGTATGGAAAGGTTTGGTGTACAAAAACTATAAGGGGGCCAGAATTCTATAAAGCTGAGTTTGAGGTATTAAAGAGTTTCCCGGGATGGGATGATTAGGCATATGTAAACATGGAAGGTATAAGTGTACAGTACAAGTAATGGAAGGGACAAGTGTACAGTACAAGTTTAAGAAGGTATAAGTGTACAGTACAAGTATAAGAAGGCGTAAGTGTACAGAATACAGGTAATGGAAAGTATAAGTGTACAGTACAGGTAAAAGTGTTCTCAAGATGTATCGGGTGTCTAGGCATGAGTGAGTTACATGACAATAGATTACAATGTATAATAATAATAATACAGTATTAATAATTTTTATTCAAAAGAATGTGTGTACAAAGAACATAAGAGTAATGTACTATTGTAGGGACAGGAGTTACACATACTAATGAAGCCACTATTATGCAAGGCATTTTGGGCAAATAAATGTACAGTACAGTATATTCAAACTATAACTATTATAATTTTTTTGGCAACTAGTATGCCATATGAATTATGTCGAATAACAATGACCCAATATGGATAGCCATAGGACTAAAGTGCTTTTCAGAAAAAGGGCCATGGTATATACCTATGTATTAAGACTGGCAAAGTCTAGAATAACGATTTGTCTAACTATAACAAATCATTACCTACATTTTGAAATATAGTAGCAAGGATATTTAATATTTTCAACAAAATATCAAGGAGTTTGAAAAGAGAACAGTACACAACTGCCCCTGGCACTAACAAAACCAAGTCAGGTCAGCAAATGGGTCCAGGTTGGGTGAACATGTGAGCATGTGATGGGGAGACCATCTGTTTGAATAAAACAAAGCTTGTTTATATATCTTGGACATGAACTGAAGTTAATTACAACTAGTTGGCTGAATGCTGTACTTATTTATCAATACTTTGCAAATCTTTTATCTGCAGATAACAAGATACAAGAAATCACTGATGGGTCCCAGCCTGCTAGGCCTAAGGTGAGCATTGGTAGAATTCTTCCATAAATATACTATTAAGTGGCTATAATGTACATGGACCAAATGAATACAAATATACACTTTATATTATTGTATTTTCTTTGTTGTCTGCACCAATTCCTAGCTAAATATATTTATGCATGGAAAATAATGCATGTACTATACAATACAATACAATACAATACAATACAATTTTATTTAGGTAAGGTACATACATACAATAAATATTTACAAGGATTGTTTAACTTATAGGTATAGCTAGTACATACAATGCCTAAAGCCACTATTACGCAAAGCGTTTCGGGCATAATTATAATTATTACTATATTAGTTTCCTCTTGTTCTTAGTTATTAGGTAAAACTGTTTCTTAAATTAATTAATGTATTTAATGATGTAAAGTATATTGGGAGCAAAGTTAATCCCAGATTGACTGCAAATGTAATATAAATATGTGTAGTTCTAAATGTAGCTTGACCCCCCCCTCTAAATTATTGTAAATCTATTTTCCCCACATTACAAAGAAAGCTTCTGCAAAATCTCAATTTCAACTCTGTGACATGTTAGACATTTACTACATAAGTGATGGACAGCCTGACTTGAAAGCTTAAATTTATATTAATAATTCTGCAGTTGTATGTACTGGAAGTATGAGCCTAGGTTTGTGTTGTGGACACGTATACCACGAGTCGTCAAATGCCTTACCAGGTACAGTACCTTTATGAGGGTAACATTGTATCTTGCAGGGGAAGTTGACTCGTCCAAAGCCTTGCTATTTATGGACAACAGCTGATGTACAGAAATGGTTCAAGCGTCATTGTAGTGAATACTTTCAGCTCTACTCCAATCTTCTTATTAAGGTTTGTAAATGGATTTATCATTGTTACTGTTAATCTCATTTTTAACCCATGTACACAGAGCACATGCTACAGAAAATTAAGAACAATATAAAACGGATTCACAAATCAGGGACAATGAAAACGTAAATGTACTTGGTATTTCCTGTGGGGAAAAAACTCTAGCGCAGTATAATTATACTCTGGAACCTCAAAAATCCAGAAAGTCAATCTGGATCCTTTAAAGATTTTTATAAAAATCCTGATTAATTTTAGTCTGTTTTAGTTTTTTCACAATGTAAATTGTAGAATATATACTTTTTTGCAATTTTAGTATTAACAATGCCGAATTAGTCCCAATTTTTTTCACACATTGAAAATTCATGAAAATTAAAATGCCATTTCCATATTACGAGAATTATTGTAAAATCCATATGTAGCTTTTAAGTTTTTTTTTTTTTGTTCTAGTGTTCTGTAATTTTTATTTTACTCTGTACTATTGAATTGATCTTGAACAGAAGCTGAAAAACAGACCTACTGAACACTAGTAAAGAAGGTAGAAATAGCAACATTGTGCACATCGTATGTACATGTTTACACATCGCTGATCCACCCAATGTGTAACCTGAGAAAACCTAGCCTAGGACATTGCACTACGGAAATTGACAACCAGGTGGATCACACCCAGAGAAGGACAGAAAAGGCAGAAGAGGGTTTGCTAGAACAAAATTAACAAAACCCTTTCTTGCAGCAAAGAGCATAAACTTTGCAAACGTGACTACCTGAAACCATACATTGAAAAAAAGAATTCTTTGATTGGAGGATGCAAAAAAAATAGGGGCGAGGACAAAAAGTAAAGAATCCAATCCAATGATGATCAGGTAAGGCAAGTTCCAGCAATAATGAAGAAATAAAAATGGGAACCACATAAAATGCAAACCATATTATAGAAAGTGCAACATAAGACCTGTCGAGCAATCATGTCAGAAGACCTTACTTTTAAAAATACATTTAAGTATCCTTCAAACCACTAGAAAAATTACAGAATGAATAACAAAACTTTTCAAACAAGAGATTCTAAATTAGTGATAGTACTGTATTTCAGTGTTATCTAAAGTGTACTAATGTTCCACACTAAAAAGTCCATAGCTGGAGACCTGAAGAATGTTCAGGTAACTTACTAGTGTACCTGTATCCATTCAATAAACTACTGACTGATCAAAATTATTTGGGACTGCTTAAAATCCCTCGGTGCTCTAGGGAGCACCGAGGCAGGACAGGAACCATAATTTACACTTGGGAAAACTATTATTAGGAACTGGTCCCAAATTGGCACATTGAAGTAATTTCATAGAAAACCAGGAGGCATGACAGAAGGTGCAAAGTAGAACCAATGAAGATTGGCAACACAGTAGGTACTATAAAAGACAATTCCATAAACACTAATGGCCAAAGTCTCTTACACCCTCCCTCCAACTATATGGGGATATATAGTAACTAGCAGACCACTTCTGTTGTTCAAAAGGTAACTTTGCTAAACACATTCAAAGTGTACCTGATCAACTGGACTGTGATTCATGTAAGACTATATTCAGCAACATTTAATAGCCTAGTTGACCAGACCACCAACCAGGAGACCTGGTTCCAGTAGGGATATTGATCCTTGGAAACACATTAAGGTAACATCTCTTGTCTGTATGCTCCCCCCCCCCCCCTTAACTCTTATGATGACACCAGATTCTGGTCCTGGTGTTTGTTAGATTTACAAGTTGAAAAGCCTGGTAGTTTGGTGAATATTAGAGAGCTACTGAGAGCATCCCAGAATGCCAAGTTAACTTCCCCCCCCCCCTTTTTTTTATAAAAAAAAAGGCTACATATATTTCTTAGTGATATTTAGCACCCTCTAATTATTCCACACATTTGATGCTACGTAGCCTTCCCAGCTTGGTGTCTTGTTTTGATAATTACTTACAAGGTATATTTGTCTATGCATTTTTTTTTAGTTGTAACTAGTACAGTAATTTATCTGCCATTGTACCCCTCTAAATGTGTTCAACATTATGGTCCCACAGCATGACATAACGGGGAAGGCCCTAGTGCGGATGAGTGAAGGGACTCTAATGAGGATGGGTATCAAGCATCCTGAACATGTTGAAGCCATTTGGCGGGAGATCCTCAAACAACGCCTCAAAGCAGATATCCAGGAAATGAAGGAAATTGAAATGAGTGCAATTGTACCCTAAAGGTAACTAAATACCTTAGTTACAATTTCAGATATGTTTAACGTACCTTTTACCTTACACAGACAGTCATCCGTATTTTATAGATATAGAAGATAGACAATGATTAAATCAAGTAATAAAAACTTGACTAGCGGACGAAGACAAAGATGGGGTACATACAGCCCGCCGCCTGCCAAGAATCCGAGCCCTGGCGAAATCGTCATTTTTCACAAAACTCAAAATCAAAACCAGCCATAGAATCGTTTTGAAAATGGTACCATTGTGTTTACCACAGCAATTTACCTTTCTTTCTGTAAAGGCTTTCTTTGCTAATTTTAAATATTAACGCCTATACAGCCATATTTACTGAGATACAGCCACCTCAAATATCAAACCTATCATCGTGTTTTCTCAACAAATTACTAAGGAAAATGAGTTTTAAAAAATGTAATAATAATCAAAATGAGCTAAATAATAAATGGATAATCAAAATAACATTATATCAATATTCCTCATGTATTTAGAGACTACTATGCATGGTGCGTATATGGGCATATGTATGCTACTTATAAAGGCATTTGTATGGTACCTATATTGGCATATGAATGGTACTTATATGGGCATTTATGGTACTTATAAGGGCATATGTATGGTAGTTATAAGGGTATATGTATGATACTTATAAGAACATATGTATTGTTCTTATAAGGGCATAAGTATGGTACCTTTTTGGGCATATGTATGTTACTTATAAGAGCTTTTGTATGGTACCTCAATGGGCATATGTATTGTTCTTATATGGGCATATGTATGACACTTATATGGGATTGAGTATGGTACCTTTATGGGTATGTGTTTGGTACTTATGTACTTACGTACCTCTATGGTACTTACGTACCTTTTACCTTACACAGACAGTCATCCGTATTTTATAGATATAGAAGATAGACAATGATTAAATCAAGTAATAAAAACTTGACCAGCGGACGAAGACAAAGATGGGGTACATACAGCCCGCCGCCTGCCAAGAATCCGAGCCCTGGCGAAATCGTCATTTTTCACAAAACTCAAAATCAAAACCAGCCATAGAATCGTTTTGAAAATGGTACCATTGTGTTTACCACAGCAATTTACCTTTCTTTCTATAAAGGCTTTCTTTGCTAATTTTAAATATTAACGCCTATACAGCCATATTTACTGAGATACAGCCACCTCAAATATCAAACCTATCATCGTGTTTTCTCAACAAATTACTAAGGAAAATGAGTTTTAAAAAATGTAATAATAATCAAAATGAGCTAAATAATAAATGGATAATCAAAATAACATTATATCAATATTCCTCATGTATTTAGAGACTACTATGCATGGTGCGTATATGGGCATATGTATGCTACTTATAAAGGCATTTGTATGGTACCTATATTGGCATATGAATGGTACTTATATGGGCATTTATGGTACTTATAAGGGCATATGTATGGTAGTTATAAGGGTATATGTATGATACTTATAAGAACATATGTATTGTTCTTATAAGGGCATAAGTATGGTACCTTTTTGGGCATATGTATGTTACTTATAAGAGCTTTTGTATGGTACCTCAATGGGCATATGTATTGTTCTTATATGGGCATATGTATGACACTTATATGGGATTGAGTATGGTACCTTTATGGGTATGTGTTTGGTACTTATGTACTTACGTACCTCTATGGTACTTACGTACCTTTTACCTTACACAGACAGTCATCCGTATTTTATAGATATAGAAGATAGACAATGATTAAATCAAGTAATAAAAACTTGACCAGCGGACGAAGACAAAGATGGGGTACATACAGCCCGCCGCCTGCCAAGAATCCGAGCCCTGGCGAAATCGTCATTTTTCACAAAACTCAAAATCAAAACCAGCCATAGAATCGTTTTGAAAATGGTACCATTGTGTTTACCACAGCAATTTACCTTTCTTTCTATAAAGGCTTTCTTTGCTAATTTTAAATATTAACGCCTATACAGCCATATTTACTGAGATACAGCCACCTCAAATATCAAACCTATCATCGTGTTTTCTCAACAAATTACTAAGGAAAATGAGTTTTAAAAAATGTAATAATAATCAAAATGAGCTAAATAATAAATGGATAATCAAAATAACATTATATCAATATTCCTCATGTATTTAGAGACTACTATGCATGGTGCGTATATGGGCATATGTATGCTACTTATAAAGGCATTTGTATGGTACCTATATTGGCATATGAATGGTACTTATATGGGCATTTATGGTACTTATAAGGGCATATGTATGGTAGTTATAAGGGTATATGTATGATACTTATAAGAACATATGTATTGTTCTTATAAGGGCATAAGTATGGTACCTTTTTGGGCATATGTATGTTACTTATAAGAGCTTTTGTATGGTACCTCAATGGGCATATGTATTGTTCTTATATGGGCATATGTATGACACTTATATGGGATTGAGTATGGTACCTTTATGGGTATGTGTTTGGTACTTATGTACTTACGTACCTCTATGGTACTTACGTACCTTTTACCTTACACAGACAGTCATCCGTATTTTATAGATATAGAAGATAGACAATGATTAAATCAAGTAATAAAAACTTGACCAGCGGACGAAGACAAAGATGGGGTACATACAGCCCGCCGCCTGCCAAGAATCCGAGCCCTGGCGAAATCGTCATTTTTCACAAAACTCAAAATCAAAACCAGCCATAGAATCGTTTTGAAAATGGTACCATTGTGTTTACCACAGCAATTTACCTTTCTTTCTATAAAGGCTTTCTTTGCTAATTTTAAATATTAACGCCTATACAGCCATATTTACTGAGATACAGCCACCTCAAATATCAAACCTATCATCGTGTTTTCTCAACAAATTACTAAGGAAAATGAGTTTTAAAAAATGTAATAATAATCAAAATGAGCTAAATAATAAATGGATAATCAAAATAACATTATATCAATATTCCTCATATATTTAGAGACTACTATGCATGGTGCGTATATGGGCATATGTATGCTACTTATAAAGGCATTTGTATGGTACCTATATTGGCATATGAATGGTACTTATATGGGCATTTATGGTACTTATAAGGGCATATGTATGGTAGTTATAAGGGTATATGTATGATACTTATAAGAACATATGTATTGTTCTTATAAGGGCATAAGTATGGTACCTTTTTGGGCATATGTATGTTACTTATAAGAGCTTTTGTATGGTACCTCAATGGGCATATGTATTGTTCTTATATGGGCATATGTATGACACTTATATGGGATTGAGTATGGTACCTTTATGGGTATGTGTTTGGTACTTATGTACTTACGTACCTCTATGGTACTTACGTACCTTTTACCTTACACAGACAGTCATCCGTATTTTATAGATATAGAAGATAGACAATGATTAAATCAAGTAATAAAAACTTGACCAGCGGACGAAGACAAAGATGGGGTACATACAGCCCGCCGCCTGCCAAGAATCCGAGCCCTGGCGAAATCGTCATTTTTCACAAAACTCAAAATCAAAACCAGCCATAGAATCGTTTTGAAAATGGTACCATTGTGTTTACCACAGCAATTTACCTTTCTTTCTGTAAAGGCTTTCTTTGCTAATTTTAAATATTAACGCCTATACAGCCATATTTACTGAGATACAGCCACCTCAAATATCAAACCTATCATCGTGTTTTCTCAACAAATTACTAAGGAAAATGAGTTTTAAAAAATGTAATAATAATCAAAATGAGCTAAATAATAAATGGATAATCAAAATAACATTATATCAATATTCCTCATGTATTTAGAGACTACTATGCATGGTGCGTATATGGGCATATGTATGCTACTTATAAAGGCATTTGTATGGTACCTATATTGGCATATGAATGGTACTTATATGGGCATTTATGGTACTTATAAGGGCATATGTATGGTAGTTATAAGGGTATATGTATGATACTTATAAGAACATATGTATTGTTCTTATAAGGGCATAAGTATGGTACCTTTTTGGGCATATGTATGTTACTTATAAGAGCTTTTGTATGGTACCTCAATGGGCATATGTATTGTTCTTATATGGGCATATGTATGACACTTATATGGGATTGAGTATGGTACCTTTATGGGTATGTGTTTGGTACTTAT